>JANAVB010025605.1:0-23637 GCA_029216955.1 Iris pallida | reverse complement strand
ACAACGCGGGGTACTTCTCTTTCATCTCCGCCTCCATCTCCCACGTCGACTCCTCGACTGAATGGTTCTGCCAAAGCACGCGGACCAAGGACATCGACCGATTTCGCAGCACCTTTTCCTTGCGGTCCAAAATTTGAATAGGCTCCTCCGAGTAAGACAAGTCAGTACGTAGCTCCAACTGATCGAAGCTAACCACATGACTTGGATCGTGCACGTATTTTCGTAGTTGTGAAACGTGGAAAACATCGTGCACATCAGCTAAGGCAGGAGGTAGTGCGATCCGATAAGCAACCGTCGCAACTCGCTCAATGATCTCGAAGGGGCCTACAAATCTCGGGCTCAACTTGCCTTTAACGTCGAACCGCATCACACCGCGCATGGGCGTTACTTTCAGAAACACATGGTCCCCGACCAAGAACTCTAGCGGACGTCGACGAAGATCTGCGTAGCTCTTTTGTCGACTTTGCGCGATGCGGAGTCTATCTCGAATCAAGCGGACCTTTTCGACGGCCTGCTCCACCAGTTCCGGTCCAAGCACTTGTCGCTCTCCGACTTCATCCCAGCATATCGGCGAACGGCACTTCCTCCCGTAGAGCGCTTCGTATGGAGCCATCTGAATGCTCGACTGATAACTATTGTTATACGCAAACTCCGCAAGCGGCAAATGCGTATCCCAACTAGTCTTTAGGTCGATCGCACACAGACGCAACATATCTTCTAAGATCTGATTTACCCTCTCTGTCTGACCGTCTGTTTGGGAATGGTACGCCGAACTAAAGTTCAGTTTGGTCCCCATCGCCGCTTGGAGGCTCGTCCAGAAACGCGATAGGAATCGCCCGTCTCTGTCCGAAATTATAGAGGCCGGTACCCCGTGCAGTCGAACAATCTCATCGACGTAGATTTGTGCTAACCGATCGACGCTCCATCCTACTTTAATTGCGATGAAGTGAGCCGACTTGGTCAATCTATCAACAATGACCCAAATCGCGTCATTCTCCCACGGCGTCTTCGGAAATCCCACAATGAAATCCATCGAGATATTGTCCCACTTCCACTCGGGAATGGGGATGTTCTGCAGCTCGCCGCCTGGCCGTTGGTGTTCCGCCTTCACCTGCTGACACGCCATGCATTGCGATACGAACGTAGCCACGTCTTTCTTCATGCCGTGCCACCAAAAGTTTGTGCGCAAGTCCTTGTACATCTTGGTGCTTCCAGGATGTAACGAGTACTTCGCATAGTGCGCCTCCGTCAGAATTTCTTTTCTGAGTTCGGCAGTTTCAGGAATGCAGAGCCTTCCCTTTAGTCGCATCGTCCCGTCTCCGTCTTCCGCAAAGTCAGTCGCCCTTCCCGTTGAAATCAGCTCGCGCATTTTCTTCAGGAATGAGTCGTCCCCCTGTGCGGTCTTTATCTTGCTAAGCAGGCTCGATCCTAACTTCAGTTGAGCTAGGTGCAGGTGTCGATACTCAATTCCGAGTTCGATACCCATCGCTTCAAGGTCTCGCTTTATCTCCTTGTTTATGGCCAGTGTTCCCATAAACATTCTGCTGAGTGCGTCGGCCACCACGTTTCCCTTGTCCGGTGTATACTCGATCGTTAGCTCGTAATCTTTTATGAGTTCGAGCCAACGTCGCTGTCGTAGGTTGAGCTCCCGTTGTGTAAATAAGTATTTCAGGCTTTTGTGATCTGTGTAGATTCTGCATGCCACACCATAGAGGTAGTGTCGCCATAACTTCAACGCAAAGACGATCGCCGCCAATTCTAGGTCGTGCGTCGGGTAGTTTTTCTCGTGCTGCTTCAACTGCCGTGAAGCGTAGGAGATGACTTTGTCTCTCTGCATGAGTACGCACCCGAGGCCAGTTCCCGACGCGTCGCTGAATATCTGAAAGCCTTCTGGACCGTCTGGAAGTGCAAGGATTGGAGCTGAGACGAGCCGTTGCTTCAACTCTTGAAAGCTGGATTCGCAGTCGTCGCTCCATTCAAATACTACTCCCTTCTGGGTGAGGCGAGTCAGAGGCGACGCTAGTTTTGAAAAGCTTCGCACGAACCTACGGTAGTAGCCCGCTAAGCCTAGGAAACTCCGAATGTCGCTAGCCGAGGCAGGTCGTTTCCAATCCACCACCGCATCAATCTTCTTTGGGTCCACCGCGACACCTTCGGCAGATATTACGTGCCCGAGGAATGTCACGCTACTCATCCAGAACTCGCACTTACTCTGCTTGGCGTACAATTTGTTTTCACGCAGAATCTGCAGCACCGTCTTCAAATGTTCTGCATGCTCTTCCCGATTCTTTGAGTAGACAAGGATATCGTCGATGAATACGACTACAAATTTATCTATTTGAGGTCAGAAGACTCGGTTCATCAAATCCATGAACGCGGCAGGGACATTCGTCAAACCGAACGGCATGACGAGAAATTCGTAATGACCATATCGAGTGCGGAAGGCAGACTTCGATATGTCGTCGGACTTGATCTTCAATTGATGATAGCCTGAACGAAGATCGATTTTTGAAAATATTGCCGCGCCTTGCAGTTGGTCAAACAAGTCGTCGATTCGCGGCAAAGGATACTTGTTTCGCACGGTCGCCTTGTTGAGTTCCCGATAGTCGATGCATAGCCGCAACGACCCATCTTTCTTCTTCACGAACAGTACGGGAGCTCCCCACGGAGAGACGCTAGGGCGAATAAATTCGCGGTCTAGCAACTCTTGTAATTGCACCTTCAGTTCCTTCAGTTCTGCTGGAGCCATTCGGTAAGGCGCCTTGGATATCGGCCGTGTATCCGGAAAGGTGTCGATGCTGAATTCAATTTCTCGATCCGGCGGCATCCCTGGCATCTCGTCAGAAAAAACATCGGGAAAGTCTGTCACAACATCAGTCTGCATTGTGCTTTTATTATCCTTCCGCGTGTCTCGGACTGATGCCAAGTATCCCGCGCAGCCGAAACGCAGCATACGCCTCGCCGAGATTGCCGACACCATCATTGCCGTCTTCGAGACCGTACCGCACGAATAGGAGAACTCTGTCTCGCCAGGAAGACGAAACACCACTCTCTTCTCCGCGCACTCGATCGTTGCACGGCAAGCGCCCAACCAATCCATGCCCAGGATTACGTCGTAATCTTTGATGTCTAGTACGACGGCATCCAAGGATAGATATCTTCTTCCGATGCAAATGTGGCCATCCCTACAAATAAAGTTTGCGGGCATATCGACTCCCGACGGAGTGCTAACGCTAATATTTATATCTAGTGATTGCATGGTTATTTTATTTTCTCTCGCAAAATCAGCAGATATAAAGCTATGCGTCGCACCCGAATCGAATAATACTCGAGCAGGTATATCTTTGTAGAGTAATATACCTGTTACAACCGTATCGGACGCAAGCGCCTCGTCCCGAGTTAAGGCATAAACTCGGCCTTGAGCTCCGTGGCGTTGGTTCTGTTGGTTGATGGGCACCGCATTCGCGCCTTGCAGTATCGGCGCTTTATGCGGATTCGGGACGTTCCTCGGTGGGTTCTGTTGGATCGGAACAGTTCTCGCACATTGCGACTTTGAGTGGCCCTTCTCGCCACACCCGAAACATATTCTGTAGTAACAATCACTCTGGCGATGCCCATCCCTGCGACAGATATTGCAGTGTAATCCCGAAAACGGATGCCGATTCTCAAACGTGTTTGGACGCTTGTGTACTCCCGATCCTCCAGCGTCATTAGGACGCTTGTTGAAATTGTTGCGAACGACAGGCACGGCCCTTTGTGACATGCGGCCAAAGATCCGTTCACTATCAAGTGCGGCTTCGTAGGATTCACGATAAGTTCGGCATCGTTGGTTCATGACGTCCCTTCGCAGTTCGTCGTTCAGGCCTTGTTGGAAGCGTTCACACCATGCTTCCTTGTTGGGCAGGAAGGCGCCGGCAAACTTCGCCAGCTTTGAGAAGCTCGAGTCGTAATCTTCGACATGCATATTTCCCTGTCGCAACATCATGAACTCGTCTTCTTTTTGACGACGGACCGCGCGAGGAACGTATTATTCAAGGAAAGCTTCCTTGAATATCTTCCAGGAAATCGTGGCGTCTGTATCGGCTTCGTATATTTCCTGCTTTTTAGCTCCCCACCAGTCGTGCGCCCTCAGTTGCAGCTGTAACGCTGCACAAGTTACTCTCTGGGACCCTTCAATGCTAAGCAGATTAAACAGGTCCTCCATCTCCGTAAGCCATCCCACGATCACATCAGGCTCTGCTCGGCCGTTGAACTTCGGTGGATTCATCTTGCGAAACTCCTTGGCCTTGAACAAGGAAGAAGAACTTATCATTTGCTGTTGAGCTTCTTCTTCCTCGTTTTCTTCTTGATCGCCTTGCCTTTCTTCGGTCTCTTCGTCCGTCGTCTTGGTATTGCCCGCCATTCTGCTCACTATCTGAGTCAGGGCATTCATCTGTTTTTGTTGCGCCTCGAATTGGGCTTTGAATTGTGTCTGAAGCTGCTGCTGCTGCAGCTCCATCAACTGTAGCATCTTCTGCATAGTCGTCTCGCTAGGCTCAGTACTTTTTGTGCTCGACGTACTATCTACAGTTTGGGTTGGGGCGGGATTGTTCCTTTTCTTAGTCATTCCTACAAAACATAGTAAACCCGTTAGTATTTTTCAAAATATCTACGGGCTTACCTGTATGGAACTTTTATTTCACGCAGCATGTCGACAAGCATTCAATCGAGCCATCGCAACGGACATTCCAACCATGAAACATCTTTCGAAAATCCGAGAAAATATAACTGTGCTCTGATACCAATTTGTCACGCCCCGAGTCGACAAACCGTTCGTCCCCGGTGTTACTTTGCCGATTCGATCGTCCTCGCTAAGGCGTGATCCCGCACGAGCCTGGAGTTGCGCTTGTGCAAGGCAAGATGACAAGTTCTCAAATGGTTATCTTTTGATTTTGATATAAATACGCCAAGTCGAAACTTCACAAATCACATCAGAATATAAGACGCAGTATAGGAAGATAGAAATGCTTTTCATTCATAGCTTGCAACGAAGTGCAAGTCGTAATTTACGTTGGATGCCGTTGCGGCTACATTGATTGAAAACAGAAAGAAGATACATTCGACAAGTTGCCTGAACTAACGCTTGCCGTCCCATACATTCGCCCCTTTATACATAAGCCGTCGACTTGAATTGGCTTCAAAATACTTCAGCATAGGAATAGCTTCAAAACGCCTCTCCGTACTTCAGCTCCAGTTTAGTTGAGCGCGCCCGTCGCACCTGGGGAAATTGGGAGAATGGGATTAGCACACTTGCTAAGTGGACGAGACGAACCCACTCGTCTAAACCGACTCTGATTGTTAGGGTAGGCATGCTTTAGAGTTGTCTTTCTATTAGAACTAAATGAATTCAGTTCATATTCGATAGCCATCTTTGCGTAATAAAGCATACAGTGAACTATAGCAGTTTATCATATTTCTTACCACGGCCGTGCTCGTCCCTGCATGAAAACAGAGATAATATTTACACCTGCATAAGACAATAGGTGAGCATGCTACTATCTTATATGCGGTCATTGATGTTACACATCACGTGGGACTTTATATGGCATTACGACGTGCCTGTCAGCGTGGGTTGCAAGCCCTGCTGCAGGTCCCGTAATGCCTCGCGCCGAAGCACGACTTTAATTTTTCCTCCTAGGTCGATTCGGTTCCGATGCCCCGGATACCGCATCGAGGAAAGATCAACTTGTGCACAAGCCGTCCATGACCATGCCAATGCGTGAACAGTTTAATATGTGCAAGCAGTTTTGTATAGCACGGACAGTATTGAACGACATTATCATTTTCCCCCAACTCATGCATCAATTCATTTTCCCCGAAACCGTACTCTCGATTTAGCGTCCCGCAGGCACCAAATTGTCCGAGGCATCATAACCCACGATCGACGTTTCATAATATTTTGCAGCACTTGAAATAGTCTATCTTTTTCCGTAAACCTTAAACTTTCTGGTTTATGTGAAAAACTTGTATTTGTAAATCGATACGTTTTTCTCGAGTTCTTGACTTAGTGGATTGGCATGCAATTAACTTGGCATCGTTCGATTTGAGTGAATTCGAAGCAAGGAATAAGTTTGCGGGACGGAATAGAAAAGAAGGCCGAATCACCCACCGATCACTTTGCTTTGTGCAGGTCGTCGAAGCGCTACGCAACGTCAATCCTTAGTTACGCGAGCTCCTGCAATGCATCAACACTTTGTTAGATTTCCTTCTTTTCCCCTTGCATCGAAATTTGTAATTGCATCCATGAAAACGACGCGAAAGCACTTCAATCAAGCCCAGCGGCAAAGCTCCAAGAAAACCATACAACGGTCCGGTCCCGTCGAAGGGACTCTTATAGAGAGCTCACTCGCCGAGACGCAGCCCGCTGCATCTAGGACTTATTCCAACAGAAGTCGTTCCATTAGTTGGATCGATTCTCGTAACTTCCGTCCAAATCGATTTGAATCGATGCCGCAAGGCGTTAACGTTTACCAAGCTTAGCGATCGAGTCAGATGGCCATCTAAGTTCCCGGCCGATCTGACTCGGCGCTAGCATATTATGAAGTTCCGTCGCCTATCGAAAGCGGGGCGCTACAGATATGATAGGCCACCCGGATTTTGACATATGGATTCCCACTTTAAAACGCGGACCGGATCGCCGGTGTGGACCGGAAAACTGGTGACCCGGTGATTGATCCGGTCCGTTTACACAATTAAACCGGTTAGCTTTTGACCCAGTCAAAAATCGGTTGACCTAGTCAAAATCCAGTTTGCCAGCCGGGTTTAGCCCGGGCAAGTTTAAAATTTTATTGGGCCTCGGTCTGCTATTGGGCCTTGGTTCTTTTCAAAGCTTGAAGCTCCAACTGATGCTCCATCTGCCTCCTATATTATAAGCAATGTCTAGTAGATGTCCCTTTGCACATCCGACGTGGGACTATAAATATGTTAACATTGATCAAGTGAGCTTCCTAGACGAACCAGCCAACACAATGCCAAGTGAGCTTCATAGACATTTCAAAATATTCATCCATCCAGGTCAAGCCGTATCCCATAAATTGCCATTTGGCATTAGGATACATGTCATAAATTGCCATTTGGCATTAGGATACATGTCTTTTGCCATAGCTACTAACCTTGGGAAGCATGCTCCTTGATCCAATTTAGAAATAGAGATCAATTTAAGACTTCTGAAGATGTAATGATTGCACCAAATATTGTGAAGTGAGCTTATCTTTGTACCGAAGGAGGGTTCAAGATAGTCTCTTGGTGATCATATATATATATATATATATATATATATATATATATATATATATATATATATATTATCATTTAAATTATATATTCGGTCCAAATGTTGACCTGCCGGTTCGACTGATGACCTGAAGCCTTTTCCGGGTCGATTTCCGGTCCGGGTCTGATAACTATGCTTAGAAAAATTCCTAAGGGGACCCCCTATAAGACAAGTTTCAATTTGACTCTTTTTTGACTAATAATTTTCAAGCATGCATTGGGTTCAATTTTGTCAGATCAGCCTGCATTTCTTGTGAACTTGCTGACGTAAATGATCAAGCCCATGGGTGTTGAGACTTTTATATGGTTGCCTATGGATCTGATAAGATTGAGCTTATCAAATTTGAATGGACTCACTTTGATCGGTTAAGGTTAGTTCGAAACTCACAGTCTAAAACAATTAGACCTAAGATGTAGCGCATTGTCTTTCACCTTTAAGCATCACAAGAACCAGAATGCAAATAATAGTAGGGTGTTTTTTTTCCCCTTTGTTTTAACAAAACTTTACTGCAGGATGTCTCTTAACCATCTTCGATAAGTGGGTAACATCTTGTATTCTTGTTTTTATGGTTTACACTAGAAACATAGGGACCGGTTTCAATCTAGGAACGGGGCCCAACTCCACATGCTTGGGGATTTGGGTGAGGAATGTTTACGTCCTAGGTTAGCAGCGGTGGAATGGAGATGGAGATTTTAGTGGAGACTCATGAGGTCAGGGTGGCAGGTGCCCCCTTTTATATTTCCCACTTTTACATTATAATGACCAAAATGATCTGTCACAGAGTTGCACACTTATGACTTTTCTGGTAAAGGGAGATTTGAGATTTTAGAAGTTTCTTTAAATTCTACAGCCATCTTCGCAGTACACTTTTCTTCTCTAGCAGTCACCTGCATTGCGATTCCTAATAGACTTCCCCAGCTTCTGGCTTTTATTTCTTTTAAAGATACTTTGTTCTGCATTCATAATTCGCTGTTTGATCATATATTGTTCTTCATTTTAAGAAATTATTTATTATGGCTAGATTGTGAGAGTTTTTTATTCAGTCCCATTGCAGGTATCCTACACGTCTTGGTTTCTTGATGCATTCAATTATGCTATTGCAACCGATATGGACGTGCTGAATTTGAGTATTGGTGGACCGGATTACCTTGATCTTCCTTTTGTGGAGAAGGTACCTTTTATGTTTCACCTAGTCAACTCCATATATTTTTTTTATCTAATTTGCTTAGAAGTCAAGTACCATATTTCCATAACTTTGTCTGAGCACTTGAGTGATCATGGTTTCTGCAAATCATAGTTACCAGGTACGCCTAAGCCTCCATCGAACCACGTACTGGTATGAACCTTCCAATTCGGGGTACATTTTTTATTCAGATTGTTAGGATACTGGATCTAGATCCGCTAAATTTGGCGATATGAATCAATCTTTGTAGTCTCACTATAAACTTGTTTTTGCAAGAGGTTATTTCAATGCGAAGAAAGTTAGTCCATTGCAGCCATCACTTTCTTTTGCAAGTTGCTCATGCAAAGAAGAGAATGAGCTTATGAGATTTTATGATACTTTTGTTATTCTTTATGAAGATTCTGAGGTGTTTGCTATTTAATTTTATTTTCCTGTGTATTTGTTTGTTTTGATTTGACACCATCGTAGCATTTTATTTAGAATGTTGCATTCCAGTTAATTGATGAATGACCAAGAGAAGTCAAATTTTGTCGGTGTTCTAAATTTTGGCCTAGGCGGCCGCCGGCCATACTGGAAACCCTAGGCGGCGGTCCTAGGCGTTGTTCGGACCTAGGTGGATTTGAAAATTTTCAAAAAAAAATAAAAAAATAATTTTTTTTCAAACAAATTAAAATTTTCGAAACTTACCGGTGATGGCCGGGAGCAGTCAGTCGTGTCTCCTCGCGCGTGTGCGGGTCTTGCGTCGGTCTTCCAGGTGATTGCCAGGAGGGTGACATGTGAAGCCATACATGGCGAGGCTGGCTCACGGTGGTGGTGGTGTTGGCGATGATGAATGTCACGCCCCGACCCGGAATCACCCGAATCATCGTCCTCGCAGGGGGCGTGATGCCGCACGAGCCTGGAGTTGCGCTCGTGCAAGGCAAGGTGACAAGTTCTCAAATGATTATCTTTGAGTTGATATTAACAACGAAAGGGAAAACAGAGTATACGAAACAATTCTCTTTATTGATATTCGAACTGAGATTACAAAGGCTTTCGATAGCCCAACAACATATCCCAGATTGGCTACAACACTCAGGTTCTCTCTTGCCCACAAAGGATTTCACCGTTCCACACATCATGCCTTCTATATCTCGGCCGCATCAATCCTGTTGCAAGTCCGAGCGTCAATGCGATCGCACGCTTCAATACGCTTCGGCATTCTAAGCCTCAACCCGTTCAAGCGAAGCTTCGCCGCGAGCCATTCATTCCCTACACCCTACATGAAAGCTGGTGGGGGATCAGTACGTTCGTCCTCGCATGTACTGATGCAAAGACCTTCTTTCTAAACCGACATTGTAGTATTTATGTTGAATCATGCAACTTAGCTTATGATCTTGCTATATTCTCCTTAGGATCGATTTCATGGCATATTCGAAAGCGTAAAGCATGTTATCATGGCAAGCATGTTATTCAAATTGAATAGGCAAGCAGACAAGCAATCTCGTGTTTGATTCGTGGCGCGACTTCTTACCAGCATGGACGCACTCGCCCTTGCACCGACGCAAGGTGAATACGCCCCATTCCTTTCCTGTCATGTTATAAGTGCTCTCTATGTAGGATCTATGTGCGGGACACATACGTGCGTGCACTTTCAACCCATCGTTCCTTAACTATATGTTGGTCGTTGGCGTATCCGCGCCAAAATGAACTAAAGGCGTTTATTTTCTTTATCTTTTCTTTCTCTTTCTTTCCTTTCCCGAATTTGGGTAGTCCGACGTTTCACGGGTTGGGTCGCTATCCCAAATAACCGAAACTTACCGCTGCATACCATCATTTGCGGCTTTTCACATCTATAACCGGGTGCTAATCGGACTTCACAGATGTGCGCCTATCAAAGATTATATCCCTCCTAGGCCGAACGGTCTCGGTGTCCCGGTGCACCCGTTCGGAGGGAACATTCCGTGCACGGAAGATATCACAATTATCTCAAGTCCATTCGACCATGCAACGCCCTATTATTCAAACAACCAAACATAGTCTTGATCCGAGGCTCAGACTTTATCAAACAACCAAACATAGTCTTGAGTCCGAGACTCAGACATTTATCATCTATCCTTCGCGTCGTGCGCTTGTTGCACGCATCGAAGCCGTATTTCCATGTTCTATGTCTTAGTGTTCAATGTTCGTGGCTTGCACGCTAGGGCGCTCGCCTATTGTCTTTCAATGTTCTAGCCTTTTCTAACTCGCGCGCGAAGGCACGGAATGGTTCGTGCACTAAGGCACTCGCCGAATATAGTTATCCCATGTTTCTTGCGGCTTGCGCACCGAGGCGCTCGCCTTTGCGATATTCAATGTTCCATAGCGACTCGTGCATTTGATGCACGTTTTATTTCAATTGTTCTAACTAGTGTTCGACACACACTACGATTTATATTCCGATTGGACCACGCCCGTGGCGTCGATATGTTAACTTAACATACAATGATATATTCTGACTTAGGCATGAAGGAGTAACAAGAAGAGTCAATCCTCCCACCTTGAGTTGATACGCCTTGTCGTTTCGTCGAGTCGATGCGGCTCGATTTCTTAACTTCGTTGCACGGCCAACTCTCCTGACTTAGCCATTCGAGCACTTCGTGTTTCATTGAATTATACGTCCGATTTGGCTTACCGTGCCAACGCCTCAGTCCGTCGCAAGGCGACGATTTGGTTTCGCGGACCCCTTACTGAATAAGGCAAAATGTCGACCTCTAATATTTCAGCGTAAACGTATAGCCTGCACATGAAACCAACTAAAATCAATACTTGCATCGATTCGGACTTGCACCTTGGTCGATTCAATTTCTTAGAATCTTCGAGCCGTCTTAACGCACTTATCCTTCGGGGCAACGCAGCGCTTCGCATCGATTCAACTCGATGCATACTTTGGGATAATGCAACTCTTCGCATCGACTTAGTTCGATGCATTGCTCGGGACAACGTAACTCTCGTATCGATTCGCATCGATACATTTCATTCGGTCAACGTGACTCGCTGAGTCAACGTCTCAGCGTAATGCACCGTGCAGAGCGGGGCATTACAGAATATACCACTCAAAACAAGGTTCGTCCTCGAACCAAAACCAACACTCCGATTAAGTGTTTTATAGATCGTTTCACGATCTTGTCACATCAATATTGTTCAGTTTCACACTATCTCGCAAGCTTTTTATTAACATTTCAAAGTCCTCCCTGCAGCTCGATTTGAATTTGTATACAACTCGATTTGGATCTGTACCTATATTCAAGGCGTCCCGAAGATATATGTATTTCGACCAAGTCCAGTGGTAGCAAATTGGAACAAAGCTGACAGGTAAATTTCAATCCTATGTTTGCCATCTCGTACACCCTATCGGACTTATCTTTAGCAACTGTTCTCGAAATTTCATCGCATACGTATATTCGATACATACGTGATTCATTCAATAAAGTCACTGCACGCGATGCGATTCAAAATCGCATTTTTCGTTTCGTATGATTCATATGGACTATCAACTCTATGCGTCGCGTCGAGCCGTCGCGCATTCGATCGCAACGATCCTTCGCAACGCCTTGCATTCGAAGTCGCCACCCAACTATTTTCGAAGTCTGGCTATGCAACTTATCTCGATATGATTTCCTTATCAACATTCGGGACTACGCCCGCTAGGTTACTTACCTAGACACCGTGCTTAAATTCTCCCGACGCAACTTTAAATTGACATTGCTCAAAGGCCACAATCTATCCGACACAACAGTTTATATCGAGGCGACGGTGCTCAAGGCAACAATCGCTTTGACTCAAAATCTCTACGATGCATCTTACATCCGATTTCCTATCTAGTAGGAATTCACTAGCCAAATTCCCAACTTATCCGTCTCGCAACATCGAATATAGTTCGATTCACGCAAGCTCAATTGCAAGGTGAATCCGAATCTAACGACATGACTCGTAAGTTATTTCCATATCGTTCTCTCTTGTGCATAGCACGATTCTCGCAATCGCCTATCTGAATCACCAAGTTCGTTGGTGAATTTATTGTTCGATCGTCGATCAACATAACCATTCAAGTATTCATCCGACGAATATTCAAATCTAACTATATCATTCTCAATCGAAAGTTGTTCCAACAATTTTCGATCGCCTAGACTTATCGTCAACATGCACCACATTTTCTTTCTCGATGCAATTCCATATGCGACATCGCATGGGTCATCTTATGGGTCTGCAACATTCAATTTGATTTGGCGGTCAAGTTTTCTAGGGTCAGCTGCCCCGAAGCTACACTCGATAATTGTGGATCATCACCGAAGGACAGTTTACTACGAACCATGCTATATCTTATTTCGGAGCCAAATCACGTTCCGACGATTTCTATGCGACTATCCAATTTTGGACAAAAAAACTATTTCTATCGGCGCAACTAATGCGCAACTATCCTCCGAGTAAAGTCATGCACTACCGTCGATGATTTCGCAATTTACGAAACATCTACTCATATCGAGTTCGAGTCTATCTTATTTGCGGTCGACACACGAGATGCTATACGCATCGAGCAATCGTCGATGACTTATAGTCTCGTCTTGATCAATCACAAAGTTCATGATCAACCAGTTCGTTCCTTTTCGTATTGTTACTTACAAATTTTTTGATAGCGCGAGGCACACTCCATTTTGTATTCTCACATCGTGCTTACGTTTCCTTATTGATCTCGATACGTCGTATCAATTTCGATAGCGTAAGGGTCAACTTTGATTCTGTCTCAACGTCGACAACTTGCATTGCATACGTCCAAGTTCTCCACAAACATTTCTGTACGTCTCGAATCGTTTCTCGATTCGTTGCATTCCGTTATGCTTTGATCGCGTAACCGAGTTACCGATTATCCAACATCGAACCCTCGAGTTATACGATCACGCCCTCTAAGGTTTTGCATGTTTCGGTCGTACTCAAATGAGTTTCCTCGTAATGTGACCAACTATCTCTTAGGCACTATTTACCCGCATCAACCAACTCTTCACCGAAGTCGCACATCGTGCGATCCGATTATAATTCGCCTCGTCCAACATTTCTATCGAGATCGCAAGTCGTGCGACTCATTTATAAGTTCGAGTTTTCTTTTTCCGTCGATCCGATTATTGCTTCAAGGCATAATCGTTCCGCTAGTCTCGGTCGTCCGACCGACTTATAATTTCCGTCTGACGTATCATTCATTGATATGAGTCTTGCCTTATCGTCCCGACCGATTTTCGAAGAACACTTGCATCAACATACCGTCATACAAATTTCCAATCGAGTCTCGGTACTCTCCCGTCCGTTGCGGACAAACCTTCCGCAATTCTCACAACGCGTCTATGCAATTCATCGCACAAGTGGTATACCATATACCACTCGGAATCGAGTCATTCATCGCATACGTGGTATGGCATATACCATTCGAAAATCAAGTCATTTCTCTCGCATTATACAAAGTATGCACCCACAATCTCTTCCGACTCACGATTTCCGCAGTGATCGTGCTTGATCACAACCGTAACTTTGATTAAATCAAAATCCGACACAACTCGGCCAATGCTTCCATTTGCCAGCATAAGTTCGATATGCAACCGTACGATTCGTTCTATCGATTTATGATTTCAGTTCTTTCCGTTGCATCTCGTGCAACGATTTATTTCCAATCTCCTTTGCACTCCATGCAACGATTTCTTTGATATGCGTTGCACCACGTACAACAATTTACTTCTGGCACGCGTTGCACATCGTACAACGACTTATTTTTGACATCCATTGCACCTCGTGCAACGATTTTATTTTTGACATCCGTTGCACCTCGTGCAACAATTTATTCCCGACTTTCAAAGTCAATGCTCAAATCCGTTCAACACATTCGATATTGACGTATTACTTTCATTGCAACGCATTATTAAGTTTCCGCATTGGTGCAACCAATATTTACAACCCATTGCACTTCGTGCATCATTTTATTTCTCATTCAACATGTTACATTGCAACAACATCTCAAATCGTATTTCACAATTTGTTGCACTTGCAGCAACTAACATTTCGCGGCTCGTTGCATTCAATGCAACGAAACGTTTTACGACTTTTTTCGCAACATCAAGTAAATTCGAAGTACTTGCGGTAACGTTACCCAACTTTGTATTAGACTTATTGTATGGAACATCCAGTGTGGCATCGAGTTAGAGTCAAGAGTGATTTCAATTAGTGGTGGGCAACTCTTTGGAATTGAAACAAAGCAAACGTCCTGAGGAAATTGAGCCTAGAGCTCTGATACCAATCTGTCACGCCCCGACCCGGAATCACCTGAATCATCGCTCTCGCAGGGGACGTGATGCCGCACGAGTCTGGAGTTGCGCTCGTGCAAGGCAAGATGACAAGTTCTCAAATGGTTATCTTTGAGTTGATATTAACAACGAAAGGAAAAACAGAGTATACGAAACAATTCTCTTTATTGATATTCGAACTGAGATTACAAAGGCTTTCGATCGCCCAACAACATATGCCAGATTGGCTACAACACTCAGGTTCTCTCTTGCCCACAAAGGATTTCACCGTTCCACACATCATGCCTTCTATATCTCGGCCGCATCAATCCTGTTGCAAGTCCGAGCGTCAATGCGATCGCACGCTTCAATACGCTTCGGCATTCCAAGCCTCAATCCGTTCAAGCGAAGCTTCGCCGCGAGCCATTCATTCCCTGCACCCTGCATGAAAGCTGGTGGAGGATCAGTACGTTCGTTCTCGCATGTACTGCTGCAAAGACCTTTCTAAACCGACATTGTAGTATTTATGTTGAATCATGCAACTTAGCTTATGATCTTGCTATATTCTCCTTATGGTCGATTTCATGGCATATTCGAAAGCGTAAAGCATGTTATCATGGCAAGCATGTTATTCAAATTGAATAGGCAAGCAAACAAGCAATCTCGTATTTGATTCGTGGCGCGACTTCTTACCAGCATGGACGCACTCGCCCTTGCACCGACGCAAGGTGAATACGCCCCATTCCTTCCCTGTCATGTTATAAGTGCTCTCTATGTAGGATCTATGTGCGGGACACATACGTGCATGCACTTTCAACCCATCGTTTCTTAACTATATGCTGGTTGTTGGCATATTCACGCCAAAATGAACTAAAGGCGTTTCTTTTCTTTATCTTTTCTTTTCTCTCTTTCTTTTCTTTCTCTCTTTCTTTTCTTTCTTTTTTTTTCCGAATTTGGGTAGCCCGGCGTTTCACGGGTTGGGTCGCTATCCCAAACAACCGAAACTTACCGCTGCATACCATCATTTGCGGCTTTTCACATCTATAACCGGGTGCTAATCGGACTTCACAGATGTGCGCCTATCAAAGATTATATTCCTCCTAGGCCGAACGGTCCCGGTGTCCCGGTGCACCCGTTCGGAGGGAACATTCCGTGCACGGAAGATATCACAATTATCTCAGGTCCATTCAACCATGCAACGCCCTATTATTCAAACAACCAAACATAGTCTTGAGCCGAGGCTCAGACTTTATCAAACAACCAAACATAGTCTTGAGTCCGAGACTCAGACATTTATCATCTATCCTTTGCGTCGTGCACTTGCTGCGCGCATCGAAGCCGTATTTCCATGTTCTATGCCTTAGTGTTCAATGTTCGTAGCTTGTACGCTAGGGCGCTCGCCTATTGTCTTTCAATGTTCTAGCCTTTTCTAACTCGCGCGCGAAGGCACGGAATGGTTCGTGCACTAAGGTACTCGCCGAATACAGTTACCCCATGGTTCTTGCGGCTTGCGCACCGAGGCGCTCGCCTTTGCGATATCTAATGTTCCATAGCGACTCGTGCATTTGATGCACGTTTCATTTCAATTGTTCTAACTAGTGTTCGACACACACTACGATTTATATTCCGATCGGACCACGTCCGTGGCGTCGATAGGTTAACTTAGCATACAATGATATATTCTGACTTAGGCATGAAGGAGTAAAAAGAAGAGTCAATCCTCCCACCTTGAGTTGATACGCTTTGTCGTTTCGCCGAGCCGATGCGGCTCGATTTCTTAACTTCGTTGCACGACCAACTCTCCTGACTTAGCCATTCGAGCACTTCGTGCTTCATTGAATTATACGTCCGATTTGGCTTACCGTGCCAACCTCAGTCCGTCGCAAGGCGACAATTTGGTTTCGCGGACCCCTTACTGAATAAGGCAAAATGTCGACCTCTAATATTTCAGCGTAAACATATAGCCTGCACATGAAACCAACTAAAATCAATACTTGCATTGATTTGGACTTGCGTCTTGGTCGATTCGATTTCTTAGAATCTTCGAGCCGTCTCAACGCACTTATCCTTCGGGGCAACGCAGCACTTCGCATCGATTCAACTCAATGCATACTTTGGGACAATGCAACTCTTCGCATCGACTTAGTTCGATGCATTTCTCGGGACAACGTAACTCTCGTATCGATTCGCATCGATACATTTCATTCGGTCAACGCGACTCGCTGAGTCAACGTCTCAGCGTAATGCATCCGTGCGGAGCGGGGCATTACAATGAATGGTGGCACTAAGTTGCGCAAGGCTGAGTGCACGGTGAGGGCTTTCGGGTGGTGAAGAACGGTGGTGTGGGTGACTCGCTGGAACGTCGGTTGTGGGTGAAGATTGAGGACGATGCTCGACATTTGTTGAGGAGCGAGTGGAGGCCGAGGAGAGAATTTGGTGGTGGCGGTGTCGACTTAAAAGCAAGGGTTTTTTTGGGTTTGATTGCAGCTACTGCTGCATTTATATAAGAAGTGTGAATAAGGAGAACGGGTTAGGGTATAGTTGACAAGCCGGGCCGGGTCAAATTAGAACTCACCCGCACCCAAATGTTTTGAAAAAAAGGCTTAGTCATGGGATTCAAACTCATGACCACCTGATCGACCCCAACAGGAATTAAACACATCCCCCTAGCCACGATGACACATAAACTTTTGTGTCATTATAATACATACAAAGTATTATTTCTATAACATGTAAAAAAAATTCAGTTCGGGTCCTAGGCGACCTAGGCGCTAGGCGGCCCTCCGGCGCACTAATTCGCCTGGCGAAATTTAGAACATTGAATTTTGCAACTTATTGAGTAAAATATTGATTCCTAAATTTTGTTATGTTCTATATAAGGTATTCTATCCATATATACAATTAATGAGTCAAATTTAAACAAGTAAATAGTATGACCCTACCGAATTTGCGAACCAGCTCCCCGAAAATAAAGACAAGTAGCATACCCCGATCCCGAATCCGTACCATGACCCAAGATGTACCGCGTTCCATGTAATTGTGGTGCAAATGAACTTTCCCCATTACATTTCCTATAATTTTCTTGTTGGAGATTCTTTAGATACTTGCAATAACAACAACAACAACAACAAAGCCTTTCCCAAATTTTGGGTTGGTTGTTTGATTGTTTTCTTCCATTTGGCTATGTCAAGAGTCATGTCCTCTTTAACACTAACAAAAAGTATCATTCTTTAAAACCTCAATCCATGTTCGTTTAGGCCTACCTCTAGTCCTAGAAGCTCCTTTAACTACTATCTAATGGCTCCTCCTAACTGGAGCATCTATATGTCTATGTTTCACATGTCCAAACACCAAACCACCTAAGACAGTTTCTCTCACATTGTCCTCAATTGACGCCATCTCTAACTTACCTCAAATATGTTCATTTCTTGCCCTATCTAACAATGTTTTGTCACTGATCCATCTTAGCATTCTCATTTCCGCTACTCAATTTTTCTAGACATGTTTCTTAATTGTCCAGTTGCCCAACACTCTGATCCAAGTCTCCAGATACTGCTGTTAGTTTATTCATGAGAAAGTCGATGATAGCATAAACTTAATCTTTCAAATAGTTACAGTTTATAGCTAGCACAAGTAGGCTGAAGTCCTTTTGTCTTCCTCTCGTTTGTATGAATCTCATTCTACCACTTCTCCAAGGAAATATTATGACTAAACTTGGGATACATCTTGTTTACTTGGGTGTTTAGAGCTTTGCAGTTAAGAAAACTAGCAATTATACAAGCATGTCGTGGTGATTCTTTGGGTAAGCTGTTTTTCTGACCTGAATCCTTATTCTCCCCCAAGTGAAGTACAAAGTAGGATGTCTGCCTGCATATTATGTCATCATGTGGAGACTTGTATCTGGGAATAGTGCCGTTAATATTGATTCTTTGAATGATGTAGGAGCAGCGAATGCTGTTTCACATGATTTCTTCTTCTTCTAATATTCAGTGAAAATGAGTTTGAAACTTGGGAACTAAGTACTTATTTCGTCCCATTCATCTTTAATATGCACATCACATATCTTCAGGAGATTTTTATTGACTGCTACTTAGATTGCTTATTGGAGCTCTATATTCAGGTCTGGGAGCTGACTGCAAATAATATCATTATGGTGTCAGCCATTGGAAATGATGGACCTCTGTACGGCACACTGAATAACCCTGCCGACCAAAGTGATGTTATTGGTGTTGGTGGTATTGATTATAATGATAATATAGCTTCTTTCTCCTCACGTGGGATGAGTACATGGGAGATGCCCCATGGGTAAGTTACAGTCATTTGGAATTACCGTCATCACATTATTCTCTCATTTGCTGGATGTTTTTCCTGAACTTTATTCTCTCATCCAATTTTTTTTCTTCTAATATCGTCCTTTTCTGATATACTGACTGACTGACTGACTGAATGAGTTAGCATAATGCACTCAATGTTGTATGGACATCTTGATGCTAGGTTCTGTTGATTTAATGACTCATACATACATCAAAGTTTCTAGCCACTTGGTTGTCACCTCGGTACATGCAGTATTCTGGTTACTTTTATATAGGTCTAGCATTCCAAGCATTCCATCTGAGAATATCTGCTGGGTCTAGCACTATGGAGAACTCGTTTCTCATTTTAGGCCAGGTGATTTCGTGGTGAAGCTATGAACTTATCTAATTGAAACTCTCTAAGCACAATGCTAACATCATATGTATGGAAGTCTTAAACTTTTCATTGAAACTTCATATCTAATTTTGGATTTTCTTGCATGCTTGGATGAGTTTTAACTGTGTCGTAAATAAGTTAAGTCGTCCTACATTTTATATGCATATTCTTCTTTTGCCATAGTTGTCTCAACCAAGAAGTGACATCATGTCATCAACTAATGGAATCTTATGTGGAGTGGCAGCTGGTTCTAAAGTTTTAGTAAATCTTTCTATTGAACCTTTTCAACATGTAGTTTGCTCTATAAGCTAGGATGCACATACACTCCAAAAATCTGGTCCGTGTCATGTCTGACACGTATCGGACACAACATGGACACTAGACACACAGCAGAATGGGTGTCATGTCCATATTGTTGTGTCCTTAGTGTCCCCTGTCGTATCGGTGTCTGTGCAACGTCGTCCATAAGTGACCCTCAAGAAAATCTTTCACTTTACCTCTCAGCTGTGTTTGTTATTTCAGCAGCACCAGTTTTTGTTGCCATTCGGATGAAATATTTCAGCAGCACAGGCTCATAGGTCCTTTTTTCCTCTCATCTTTGATCATGTGAAATGTTTTTAACAATAAATGAATGGGCAATTACGTCTGCCATGCACAGAGTTAAATGTTGGCAATTACAGTTCTTTTGACCTCTCTCTCTCTCTCTCTCCAAGTAATTTTGATAGGATCATCTGCTGGAGGAACTATGGAGATTGATGGGGCTGCTTCAAAAAGCTAAACTGGAATCAAATTGGATCCATTAGGAATCAAACTTATTACATTTAGTAAGCAATTTCATAAAAAGTCATTATTTTGTTCACTTTTAGTACCATAGTTGGTTCTTTTTCCTTTACATTAAAATATTCTAGAACTTCAAGTAGAGTGAGATTAGGATTTAGGAATATATGGGGAGGATTTCTGGCCTTCCTTTGAGTAGGACTAAAAATTAAAGAGGTCACAACATGCCTTCATTTGGACGAACTAAGAAATGGATCACCTTGTAAAAGTGTGGATCAAAACAACACGCAACGAAAGGAAGAAAATTAGGATATGGACACGAGAAACAAGAGTTGGAAGAACCACTTTGTTTCCCCTGACCCCTCCCCTTCCATTTCCTTACATTTTGAACTAGTCTAGTCAGGAGCTCAACCTCGGCCTCCATAATGCTTGTCCTTTCCCTCTTTGACCACTTAACTAAGGGCTAATATGCATTGGATTCTTTAGTCACTTAATGGTTAAAGTACTCTTAGAGTAAACTGTTTTGCAAGTACAATTGACAAAGGAACATATTACACCTATATAACAAATGTCAGCCACTTCCCTCGCTGCCTTTACTTGTGAGCATCTATAGGATCTACTACACTACTAAACATATATTAAGATTGACTGAAACCAGCTCATTCTGGCAATTGTACTAAAAAATATATGTTCAGAGAAAAGAGGTGTTTCTGCGTTTTTTATTTTTTAATTATAATTGTTCATACTACTATGGACTAATAAGCTAAGTGACAATTATGCTTCTTTTTGGCCAATGTAAACTTATAGACAATCACGAGAGAGATGTATACATATGGAATTACCACATGCCATGGCTCTTTGGATTGCGCTACTGACAGGAATGTGGTTCCCTATAGGGAACCTTATTATTTTCATTTTGCTCTAGATTCTGTCCTGTTCTAGGGAAACTTGGAGGTTGTTCCTTGCTCTTACGAGCTTAATCTGTGTTACCCTAGAGTACATTGGCCCTTTATACTAGTGAACTGGTCTATGCGGTTTTATGGTAAGGTCATTTCTTGCTTGCAGCTTCCTTGGGGAGGAATTTGGCGCTAAATCATAAGGTGCTGAAGTAGGTTGTGAGACTTGGTCATTTCTTTTTGTGAAACTTCTACCTGCACTGGTGCCCTTTCAATGAGTAAAGCTAGGAGATGAGATGATGAGGGCCTGTTTGGATTGACGTTTTTCCTCAATACTTTGAGTTTAAACACCAGTCAGCTAATAAATAGTGTTTGGCAAATGACATTCAGAATGGGTTGTTCAAAAAAAATTTTGGGAAAACAACTTTTAAACATCATTTCCGGAGAGCAACAAAAATATGTTTTCTAAAAAAAATTTATTTCACTCTTTGACTTTTCCTCACAGAGTAGAGGGGTCCCCCCCCCTCTTTCTCTCTCCTCCCGCCCTATTCTCCTCCTCTCAGAGTACAACACCCCCCCCCCTTCTCCCTCCTCCCGCTCCTATTCTCCTCTCCCTTCCCTAACCCTAGAAAAATCCTCTCATATTCTCCTCGTCTCCCTTCCCTCACCTCGCCTACCACCACCTCTCTCACCTCAGGCGACGTCCTTGCCTTCCACCACCTCTCTTTCGTGGAGTAGCAGAAGGAGCCGGCCGGCGAGGAGGAGCCTAACACGACCTCGTCCTCCCACGTGCGCGAGCTCCTCCCCCAGAGATTGGAGATCCTCGTCGGCCGCCCCCGCCGTCGTCGACTGCTTCGAGGACGACGACCTCGTCAACGCCTGATCGACGTTAGAGCTCGAGCGGCCGCCGTCGTGTGTGAGCGGCTCACTCGACGTCGACCGACGAGTTCATCGACCACCTGATCGACCGTCGATGGACTCGACCACAACATCGAGGACACGGGATGACACGACGACGATGACGCACTCGAGCCCTAGAAGCCGGAGGAAACTCGGACACCGAGCCCTAGACGACGAACTCGACACAACTCGTTTGGAGGGAACTCGAGCCCTAGACACCGAAGGAAACTTGGACACAATTGAACATGAACAGTTTTGGGAGAGACACGGTTGGACACGAACAATATGGATAATTAAAACCCACTTTCTAAAAATATTTTACCAAACAGATTTTTCAATTTTTGGTTCTTAAAATCATTTTCCAGATGAAAGTAACCAAACACAAAGCGAAAAATTTTATACTCAGAAAGTAACTTTATAACATCCTTTCAGAAAACTATTTTCAGAATAAATTTTTAGAAAGTCTATCCAAACGGACCCTGACCCTTTTTGACGATTAAGCTATAGGTTGATGGGGGTGGAGATTTAGTATGGCTATCACAGATCCGATTGTTCTCACAGCATTTTGATCTTTTCTTTCTCGGGTGCTGGTGGAAGGAATGGAAGATGGTGTTCGAACTGGGGCATTTTACGAGAAGAAAGGATCCAGTAGTTCTTCCATCTTTTCCTACCTTTTCTTTGCTAATTTTCCTTCTTTTTTGCTAAATTTCACAGCAAGCAAGTAGAACTCTATGTAAAGTATAAACTCATCTTTCAATGTAAAACAAGTAAACCCATCCATAATCAATTAATCATATATCTGAAATAAGTACACCAATTGTATAACACACATAATCATATTGTTGTAGTCATGTGCTAGAGATATACATCATGAAACTTGTTTGTTTTTTGACAGATATGGTCGTGTGAAACCAGATGTGGTTGCATATGGACGGGATATCATGGGGTCTAAAATAAGTACAGGTTGCAAGAGCCTCTCAGGCACCAGTGTTGCAAGTCCAGTCGTCGCTGGTGTGGTATGCTTGCTTGTAAGTGTCATCCCACAGGATACCAGGAAAGAGCTCCTAAATCCTGCAAGCATGAAGCAAGCTCTAGTTGAGGGTGCTACTAGACTCTCTGGTCCAAATATGTATGAACAGGGTGCAGGCAAACTAAACCTGTATGTTTTAACTTCTTAAATGTTTTGTCAGAAGTTACTTCACAAATAAACTAAAATTCCAGTATCATATTTGTCCCAGCTGGCGTTCCTATGAAATTCTTAGCAGCTATCAACCCCGAGCCAGCATTTTCCCAGGCATTCTTGACTTCACCAATTGCCCATACTCCTGGCCTTTCTGTCGCCAACCTCTGTATGCAGGAGCCATGCCTGTTATTTTCAATGCCACGATACTGAATGGCATGGGCGTGATTGGTTATGTTGAGAGCCCGCCTACTTGGCATCCTTTTGATGAGGCAGGCAACCTACTGAGCCTCCACTTTACATATTCTGATGTCATCTGGCCGTGGACTGGTTTTCTAGCACTTCACATGCAGATAAAGGACGAAGGTGCCCAGTTCTCAGGTGTAGTCGAAGGCAATGTGACAGTTGTAGTTTAT
>JANAVB010025604.1:0-13144 GCA_029216955.1 Iris pallida | reverse complement strand
TAATCATTTCAAGACGTGTGAAATCAATATCAACAAGCGTCGTACTACTGCATCATCAAGCACATAATCATCAATCTGAAGATTACTTTCATTGGGATCCAGTCCGAGTTATTTACAATTTATTATGTATTTTATCTTTATTGAGTCTAGGATTTAAATTGTAAGATCGACTAGGTAATACTGCCTTAGGTTAATCTCAGTCCACCTTTCTATAAAGCCTATCTATTTATATTACATTTTTACCAAAAGTTCAAATTTTTTTGCAACAAAATTGATAATATTCAAAATTCTCCAAGACAGAATTCAAACCGAGTTCGGCCCAGGTTCGGTCCGAACTATGCCTGAATTCGGTCTGTTTGAATTCAAATATTGGTTGCCTCCAAATCCGCATGCAACGTTCATATCCGAAATATTTGCATCAGAACTCTGCCAGAACTCGGCCCGAGTTCGGTCCCAGAAAACACCTAAAAATATGAGAGAGTTTTTATTTCAAATCACTCATTCATTCTTCATCTTCTCTTCTCTATTTAATAAGTGTTTTCACCCGATCAACAGTTTTTATATCACACCTATACTCCTCTTAGCCAAAAGCCAGTAATATCTATTTCGATCTAGAGTCTTTGTCACACCCCAGAACCAGAATACTGGAGAGCGGGGGGCAGACACAGCCAGCTACGTATATTGAAATGGAAACTACCTCGATATACGGTCACGGCTGTCTAGAAATATGAGGTTTACTACAAGCCAACAGTCTCTTATGGTCATGAACAAGCCTAATGTCTCAATCACAAACAAGTAAGTAATGTCGCAAGATGTATGATCATTAAATATACAATAATAAGGCGTCCCAAATATCACATATTCAGCTGATCATGAAGCTAGTCATTATAAAATGTTAGGACTAGCAAGAGTTAAGTCATACATGATCAACCCTAGGATTTGTTAATCATATTTCAGCCCGTAGGCAGAGTAATAAAGTGCTTCGAGCTAACAGTGCTTGTCGGCTAAACGCCTCAAAAGAATAACTTTACAATAGTGTGAGCGAAACAAAATAGAAAACCCACTCGTAGCCCGGGTTCCTTCTAGTAGCCACCATTGGGCTGGAAGCTTGGTAGATCCTCGGAGCTGCTCCAAAATATGGCCACACAAAACCAGCTGGGTCAACCCAGAAAGAGCAAGTGCCACAAGGGGGCCACGAAATAAGAACAAATGCCAGCATTAGCACAAGAAATCTAATATTAAAACTAAAATTATGAAATATTCAGGATGATATACGACGAGATAACATGGAACTATTCCGATAGCCAGGTTACAACCCGTAAACCAACAAGGACCGGGGTAGTAACCCTTCATCTGAACAGAGCTTGGTTTTCCACCATTTATCGGCAAGATAATAATGTAAAAATCAAGACAGAAAGCAATCTTGTACTGGATCAAGACATGGCTAGACTGGTTATACCTCTTCAATCAATCACGGCCAAGCATATACTACGGCTTACTACTTTAACTAACTAGGGTTATCACAGGCCTAATTACTAACAAGATGCAGTGAGATTGTTCCACAGCCACAAGCCCTGCAGACCATCCAGGTTCCCAGGTCGAAAATTAGGGGTTGAATTCAGGTAGGTCATTGTCCAGGAGACAAATGTACCTTAGGTAACTTATTGGGTGCAACACGCGACGGTGTGCTGGAAATGTGCCTACTCGACGGCAGGCTACAGATCCCAAGAGCGCCCAGGTAACGGAATTGCCTGTAGCTGTGTCATTTCTTTGTGACTACTGTGTTATTCTAGTTATTAACCTTAATCCATTTTAGTAGGTACTCCTGACCGTGGTACTCAGGAGTCCCATCCTAGACATGATGCAAGACAGACAAGTGGATTTAACAAGCAAGCAAGAAAGAACCACCCACGGTGTCAAGGCAGGTCAAGTTAAGTTATCAAGATAAATCATGTCAGGTTACTTGTCAGGAGTATGCCAAGACGGGCCACTATCATGTTATGCTAGTTTCCTTGTCATACCATGCCATGCACATAGTCATTCCAAACATATTAAGTAAAATCAGCTCATGACAAAAGGCATAAGGATATAAAATGGACGTAAAATATCTAATAAAATATCAATATACAGGGTTATAAAAAAGCCAAACTTAAGAAATAAGACCAAAACTCCAAAAGCCAATAGGTTAAGCAAGGGGTCAGGGGAAGCAGCGTACGAAAAGTCACGCACGCTGAAAGAGCTCGTACGTGAAAAAGTCACGCACGCCAGAGAGCAGCGTGGGTGAAAAGTCACGCACGCTACAGAGAGCTGCGTGGGTAAAAAGTCACGCACGCTGAGGTAGCAGTGTGCATGAAAAGTCACGCACGCTGAAGGGAGCAGTGTGCGTAAAAAGTCACGCACGCTCAAGGGAGCAGTGTACGTGAAAAGTCACGCACGCTGAAGGGAGCAGTGTGCATGAAAAGTCACGCACGCTGAAGGGAGCAGTGTGCGTGAAAAGTCACACGCGCTCAAGGGAGCAGTGTGCTGAAAAGTCACGCACGCTGAAGGGGACACGCTTCTAATAGGAAGCGTACCCAAGTCTGCGTACGCACGCTAAAGAGCGCGCGCAGCTCAGTGTACGTAAGCTAAATAGCTATGCACGCTGCTCACTGTCTTCTCCAAACAGCAAGGACACCATGGATGAACCCAAGGCTTCAAAGCATCATAACTTGGCCATCCGAACTCCAAATCCAGATTTCTAAAGTTCCAACTTGGGTAGAATTGAATGCTCTTCCACTTGGAAACACCAAAACCCATGAAATCCAACTTAAAGAGATCAAACCATGCAAATCCGAAAATAAAATAACTTAGATCTAGAGCAAAGGAGACTTCAAATCACAAACACCAAGTTCTAATGTTGATCACCATGTCCTAATCTAGCAATGAACCAGAAAATAGGGCTCTCATGAAGTGGCAAGGTGCACTTGCCTAGGTTGGGAGAGTTGTGTAGAGAAGGAGAAGAAAGAAAATTAATGGTGGTGTAATGAAGAGAGAGTGGTAGGTGGGGATTATAAAGAGGATGGGTTTGTAGTTGTTGAGGGTGGAGTATAGGGCTAGGGTGTTCCACACATAAAACTGAACCAATCCCAATCCAAATCAATTAAAACCGAGCCATGCCAAAACCCAAAATACTAGAAATACCGAAATTCCACAAGTTGAGAAAAATAAAAATACATGCAAAATCCAGATACGAGTATAATACGAAATACGGGAAATACGGTAAATGAGGGTGACAACTCTACCCACCTTAAAAGAATTTCGTCCTCGGAATTTAATCAAGGAGCTAGAGATTGTCACGACAAGCTACACTAAGCTAGGCAAGTTACACTAAGCAGTTCAATCATGCAATCATACAATGCAAGCAAGGAAGGGAAAACATAAGGCATAAGAAAGACATTATACCTCACGAGTCAACAGGTAGGGATCGCGATCGGATGTCGTCCTCACGCTCCCACGTTGACTCACCTAGAGAGTGATGACCCAAGCAACGGACTAATTTAATAGTCTTGTTCTTGAGTATCTTCTCCCTCCGGTCCAATATAGACACGGGCCTCTCCTCATACGAAAGGTTGGTACCAACAACCAATTTCGAATGGTCTAGGATTGGCTCGGGTCCGGAATATACCGTCGTAATTGGGACACATGGAATACATCATGCACCTCACTTAGCGATGGCGGAAGAGCGAGACGATAGGATACATCTCCTACTCACTACAAGAAAAATCCCCTTTTACAACGTTCCATTTACAACACTTCCTAAAAATGTTGTAAAAAATAGGGGTCTTCTACAACCTTTATTGTAAAAATGTTGTAAAATACATGTGCAAACAACGTTTTACATTCAAACGTTAAGGCTTCTACAATGGTCATTCACAAAAGTTGTGTATTATTATTTTTAACAACGTTTATTAACATTGTAACATTTATTAATTTTGACAACGATTATTTATTGTTGCCAAAGTTACTAATTTTAACAATGTACTTAAAATATTGTAAAATGTCATGTTCAACAACATTTAACAATAGTTGTACATTGTTTATATTGCACAATGTTTGTTTGATGTTGTAAATTAATTTTATTTTACCACGTTATGTAAACGTTGTATATGTAATATCATTTTGCAATGTTTATGAAACATTATAAAAGGGTTATATTTAACAACTTTTATAAAATGTTGTAAACTATGTGTTTTTTACAATATATAGACAACGTTGTAAATATATCTTTAAAATATTCTAGGATAATATTATTCGAAAAGTTGGTCTTATTAGGTCAATACCTCACGTGGTAGCAGTTCATGGTTAAATGGATCTGTCACATGTTGAACCATCCCTTCCACGGCTTCGAAAGACAGACCTAATATATTACTTCTTGCATCTATCCCTTCTCCGCTTCTTGCTTGTTATAAATTCTTTCTTGTAAAAATCAGCTCTCCTCCACCTCTAGTTTACTATTTAAAATGCTGCTTTAGCTTAGGGTGTGTCATATATTCAATTAATGAATTATTAAAAATATTTAACAAATATTAGAACTTTTAAAGCGTAATCATCGAGATAAATAATTTTTTATTTACATGTTTTTACAACTTACTTTGCTTTTACACCCTTGATTGTTAGTCTTTTTTGTTCAATTATCTTTGATAATTGTTTAATTTTTTTATATTATTCTTGTTGGTCCCAATCTTGATTTTCTCATGTTGGTTCAAGAATTATGTTTTGGTATTGGCATATGTATAACTTACTATGCAAATATTTTACTCCCCATAAAGTGTATACAAGGATTGGAGATTTCAGTTCTATCAGTTTGCTCAATTTACTTTTTGGGTTCCCTTTAAGATCTTATAAGTGCATCAACTAAATAATATTATGAATTTGTTTAGAAATTTGTTTGAAAACAACTCAAAATTTTGAAATGTGGTAGTTACGTAGCCGGAGCGGGTGCCTCAGGCCCAAAATTTTAGAATATCTAAATATCATATATTATATTATCAAAGACAAATCAGTTAGTCAGAATGAAGAAAAAAATTCGTGCAATCGCTGTCAAAATTAAATCCTCTCCCCTTCTGTTGCTGATCTAATATTATGATGCTCCAAATCTTCTTATACCCTTTAGTCGCTGCCAATCTCCTTTTTTCCTTCCGTCGTTGTCAACATCTCTCTCTCTCTCTCTCTTTGTCCTGTTGGATTTAATTGAACAATAGAACCAGTACAATTTTTTATTATTTTTATTATTTTCATAAGAATTATTTGAAACATTATTAGTTATTAATTTGTTTAGAACATCAATTTTTTTGCTTGGAATATCTTCAATTTTATTAGTATTTCATTATAAATATATTATTTTGGGTATTATATTGTTAATTATTTTTAAATAAATTTTGTGTTGCTAATACTATTTTATTGTTGTCCATAAAAAAATTGTATGAGCATTAAGCTTTGAGGGCACAACTTTTAGGGGGCATTTGGTATGCGGAATACTATATAGCCGGGAATTCTATATTTCGGGAATCAAATTCCAAGGAATTAAATTTACTTTAAAATTACATTCCCATGTTTGGGTTTGGTGGCTATATAAACATTCCCGTAAAAAGAAATGATAAAAAAATGAAGAAAAAAAACCAAAAATGAAAAAACGTCAAAAATGAAAGGAAAAAAAAGTAAAAAAAAAAAAAAAACGATTAAAAACGAAAAAAACCCGACCAAAATATAAAAAAAGAAAAAGACAAAAAGGCCAAAAAAAGACCAAAACGACAAAAATTTAAAAAAAAACCAAAATCCAAAAAACAACAAAAAATGATAAAAAAGACCAAAAAATAACGAAAGCGACAAAAATGACAGAAAACAACAAAAACGTAAAAAGACCAAAAATGACAAAAACAAAAAAATATAGAAAAATAAAAAAACCACAAAAAGAAAAAAGACAACAAAAAATGACAAAAAGGACAATTTTTTTTTACAAAAAAGACAAAAAAATACTACAAAAACGACAAAAAAAACAACAAAAAAAAAAACAAAAACACAAAAAAATAACAAAAACGGCAAAAATATCAAAAAACTACTTAAAACCTACTGATGATAGTTGCCAATCCAGTATCTTTTCCTCTGATACAATTAAAACCTATTGATGATAGTTGGCTTTGAAGCAACTAAAACATATGAGTACACATACATTATGTTAGTAAAGGCTATCATTGTTCTTCATGCGATATTCTGTATAAACTCCAGCAAGAGCTGAAAGGTAGGAAAAAGATCATACTGTAATTTTGTCAGATATGATCTCTTTTCGTCTAGCAAAACAATAATTTACCTAAAGTACAAAAAAGACTCACACTAATCTAGTTTAGGTACATTGCACGTATAAAATAATCTATGATATTATTTTATAAAATAAATAAAGATTTAATTTGTATTATAATATTCTAAATATAATTTAAATATATTTTAATTATGATTTATTATAAATATACTGTTTGAATCTTTGGTATGTGCTTAATTAGATAATACGATGCAGTTAGTTTAAATATAATTTTAATGTTGAACATATTATTATATTTTATGTTATTTTTAATTTTTTTTCAACAACTACATAAGAAGAAAACATATACAAGTTATTTTTTAAATTTTTATCTATTAATAAGTGAAATATATACTATTTGGAAAACACATTTTTAACCATTTTAAGCCGTATTTAATATAGAGAACGATCATGTATGTATTAATTCTAATCTGAATCCGAACCCGAATCTAGAAACGAATACAACTAGTCTGTATTCTCTCTCACGTTTTCTTCTTTTTCTATTCTCTGTCTCGATTAGAGGTTACTCATGCCTTCATTTCTTTATTTTATTTAGGGTTTATAGTGATTCCAAATTTATGAAAAATTATTTAGAATTTTTTATCATTAAATAAAACACGCACTAAATATTTTAGCTGCTTTCAGATAAATATTTGGTACTCCTTTTTCCGTCACTAATAATAAAATATTTTTATACTAAATAAATTTAATAAAATAATAATAATTTAATAAGTATAAATATTTGTTGGACTTGGTCAGCAGAAATAGAAAGTAGGTATAAATTTTTCTGTTGTGCGCCACGTTTTACTCTCCAAATATTTTTCCCTTCTAAAATATTTCCTCCCTTCTAAACTTTTCCTACTCCTAACTAATAAAAGGAATGAACTCCTCCCGCCCCCTCTAAAATATTTCCCCCCACCCCCTCTAAAATTTCTCCTCTCCCTCCATCGGTTTACTGCACCTTCACATGGGCGAAGGACTGTCCCGACGGGCGGAGGATGGAAAGGACGGTCAGTGGTTTAATCTTTTCTAGGGTTTAATATTAGGATTTATTTTTTATTATTTCTAGGGTTTAATCTTACTTTTTCTCGGTACTCCATTCTCTTTAAAATTATTCACCACTTTGTCTCAAGGTCAGTGGTGGAAGAAGGGACTTCTAAAGATAGGGTTCATGGTCCTCATATAAGAACTTCCAATTCCCTTTTATGATTTTATCTACCCCCTCAAGAAAAATTCCACTCCCAGTTCCTGCCCTTCCTTCTGCAACCTCAAAACTCATGGGGGCCGATACTTCTCCAAAGGCCTCGACACTGACGCCATGCTCGGCGGACCGGGCATCAACAAGACCATCGAGTAACAATTACCGAAGGATGATGACAAGAACGAGACCTACACCGCATCTATCATCGTCGTCAGGTAAGTGTTTTAGGCCAGTATGTTGGTGTACGCGGTCAGCGTTGCCACCGGTGAGGGGAAGAGGAGATGGAGATGAGGCGAATGTTGATCTGGCGGCGGGCGAGGACGTTCCAGGTTCCGACAACAAGTAAGCCCTCTGATTTTTTGTCAAATTTTTTGATATTTTTTGCTCTGATATCTTTTTATGGAGTAAATATGATCCAAGAAGTATTCAAGGAAGGAGTTACAGTTGTAGGTTATCGATATTTGAATGCTCCTCTGAGTCATTGGCTGAGAAAACTATTGGCAAGATGGGCTTGTATCAAAAGTCTTCAACCAATTAATAGTTAAAGCATGAACTAGGCTAAGGCTCAATTTCAGCAAGTCAATCTATTGATTGGGTTCGGCAATTCCATTGGAATTTTGATCGGTTTTGATAATTCAGATCTGTTATTAGCTATTAAGTTAGCTTGCTATATATTGTTCTTAGTGCTTGTTCTTGGTGCTTTTGGGAAATATGTAGATGACCCGTTTGCTGGAATGCCACAGTGAGTGAGCCACAATTTAGTTAATTTTCTCTTTGGAGATAATCTTTTAGGTTTATATTTAAAATTTAATTGTAAACTCAAATTACTAATTTTATTGAATGTATCAGAAAAATTAGAAGCTTATTAGACTAAAAATGGAGCAATACAAAGTTTTGGAGCAGATAGGAAAAGGAGCATTAGGTTCAGCTTTTCTTGTGAGGCATAAGGTCAAAAAGAAGAGGTAAGAGAGGGCTGAGGAGTGGACCAGCTCGTTTCAAAATTTTTGCTAGAAATTTACTATAAAATTGGCCTCAATATACTTTTTGTATGTTTATTTTGCTTATAGGTATGTCTTGAAGAGGTTTTGCTTTGCTTGCCATACCGATAGTTGCCGATGCTGATGCTGCTGCAAATAATAGAAAAACTTCTTATTACAATAGTTGCCGTGCTGATGTTACTGTTCAAAAATCTATCTTTTTGTCTTTACATGGAAATGGTAGTTTTGATGAATTCTTAGCCCAGGCAGATAGTTTAAGTTCCATTTTTTTGCTCTTAATGACGAGGTATTAATTTCCGTGTTCTCTGTTTTTTGTTATTTATAGTATGAAAAAGTTAAATATGTTGGTCTTCCTTTAGGCTTTGTAACTGCTATAAATTGCTGGTGTTAATAACTTAATATAATTCCATAATTTTGATGTTCATATTGTGTCCCGAAGACCTTTTGGTACGCATTTACTGCATTTTTTTACAAACAACTTCTTTATTTTCTTTTTCGATTCATCTGAAACAAGTCTAGCTATGAGCTCTTAGGCATCTTTCGAATCTACCCTGCTAAAGTGAAAGGTCTTTCTTGGCATCATGAGGTTTCCTTGTGTATCTTTAGTCTTACTTACTACATGTATATTGCCCTCTGATTGACTTTCATATTTTATTTCTTTATTCGGATGAATGAGTTTCCTATTTATTTTTGTAGGACTTCGATGTTTGAGAGTTTGCAAAACTGTGGCTGGCAGGTTGACGCAAAAGAATCCTTCCTATGTTCTTCCATCACTTGCCGACATCTCATACAACTATTAACATACCTAGATCAAAGGTATCAACACTATTTGCTTTCTTATACAACTGTTAATATGTTTTTTTCAATATTTTTAATAGAGAATGTTATCAACATTGTTATCAGCACTATTTGCTTTCTCAAAATTAGAACTTTATGGGTGTTCTGTTTCTCTCTTCTTGCTTATAGTGCAGATAGCAAGTGCCAAAGTTTTGGGGTGCTTAATTTGCAATTCTGAATGATTGATACTTCCATGCATTTCCCCAATCCATAAGGTATGTTTGTCTCTTGTTTTTTTGTGCAAATTCATGTCATTAGAGTATTTCATTCATAAATTCGATCCTCTATGCCCTTTTTTAGTGGAAGTAGAACCTAGCTCTTCTAACCCTAGATGGGATGTGCCTTAATTCTTATCCAATAGCTGTGTGTTTATCTTTGTGAACCCACGGGCACTTGTGGCAAGGTTATGCGAAACTGGGGTAAGTGCTAATAACTCCATTGTTACAGGAGTCCTTGCAACTATTGGGGATATTTTCCAAAGTGGTAGGTCTTAGAATCCTCTTCCTTTGGTGTGCTCTCTTGATATCATGTTTTGTATATTATGTTAGCTTTCAAGATCAGGGATTTGGTGTTTTAGTGGTTAATGACTGGCAATCTATCAAAGTTTTGGGATTCTATACATGATGCTTATGCAATTATCTAGTAGACATATTGTTATAAATTTTTATTTCATTATTGAACCAAAATATTGTGTACTGTTATATTGTTGACGGTTTACAAGTTTACCACACGAGTTGCATCTTTTAGTTTTCTACTTTTGGCCATTGACATCTTTAACATCCAAATGTTTATGATGCATAAATGTTTCATGTTTTAAGCAGCATCATCTTTCATGAAAAATATTTTCATCACAAAATTTCCACCAATGTGCAGGTTTGATAGTTTATATTTTTCATGAAATTATTTTCTAAAAGACTATCATTTTTTTATATTTTCCTCAATCATTTCCACTGTACATTTGGTTATGAGTTGCTAGTCTTTATAGTTCAAGAAAAAATGTTGTATGTGAAAATTGTCAACATTGTTTCTATTTTGATAAATTCATGATCCATTTTTTTTCTTTTCTTTTTAGCTAGCTTTTAGAGAGGGTGGGCTAGAAAGATATCAGATTGGGATTGGAGACTTCTTCTCCTGGTATTCTGAGGAATCATTGTCAAGAGGTTCTGGCCTCCAAACCAGGCCCTGAATTTTTAATAAAAACTACTCAAACTCCCCTTATTTTTGAGATGATTCTTTTACATTAATCATATAGATTAAATCTTTCCATGTAAAGGATCTGGTTGTTCAAGTAATCTCTTGCTTTAGCCTTGATCACTGTGGTATTAGTTATCACCCAATAGATTTCAGTTTTTCGTGATACCTGAATTATGATACCCAGAGGTCAAATATGTTTGTCTACCCTTTAAGATGGGATCTATATGACCACTTATGTCACTTGGTAAGAATTATGAGTGCCTATCAACAATGTAGTCATTTATAGGTTGAAAAGTTCAGGACGTTATGTGGGAAAGAAGCCCACAATCCAAAAGTTGGTCCAATTAAGGGTGACATCTCAGGGCACTGAAATAAAACTCCCTGTGAAAGAAGGAATGATAGGATGATTTATTACGAGAGTTTTGCTTCATCAACAATAATGTTCCTAGCCACCAATGTTGGTGCGGTTTTAACTAACTTACCGTGAAAAACATGTCAGCTAGGATAAACTTTTTGATAGTAGAATTTTCGATAGGATGCTGATACGACAACTTATTGTACTTGTTTTGATTGGCCCCTAATGCAGTGCCAGCCACACAAAACACACCTTACAAATGTGTCTCCATGGATCTTGAACCCTTATTCTTGCATATTAACTCTGAATAATGCTCTCAAGATTAGGCATTGGAAACTTTACTTGTACCAGATGTCATTGCTCTTTATATCTCCATTCATTTACTATTTGAGTTAGTTTACTTTGTCAACATTTTTGTGTATTAGTGAAAAGTTCCTGCAACTTATGCCTATAGGTCCGGAGGGCGATCTTGGCAGTTACACTACTACTAGCTGGAAGTTGGTGTCAATGAGGAATTCAACAAGAAAACAAAGAGGGATTGGTAGATGGGATTAAAAGTCATTTCAAAATTTTCTGAGAAAGTGACAACCCAATAAATTCAACAAGAGCAGCAGTAGCAACAACGGTAGCAATACTAACAACGGTAGTAAGAGCAGCAGCGATAGCAACAACAACCACGACAACATGATCGAAAATTAGAATAATGTATTTGTATTTGTGTATTTGTATTTGTGTATTTGTATTTGTGTATTTGTATTAGTATTATAATTGGATTCAATATTTTTATTTGTAAATTGTATTTTTTTTTAAATGGAAACATAATCAACAACGTTTCAACACTGTTGTAAAATAATATTTTAACAACATTTCTAAACATTGTAAAATTTATTTACAATATTTTTAAATTATTGTTGATATTATAATTACAACATACAAATATTTATTACAATATTTGGAAAACATGATTGAATAAAATATACAACATTTTGTAGAAGTTGTGTAAACTCTTTTTATCAACAACGTGCCAAAATTGTTGTAAGATAATATTTTAACAACGTTTCTAAATATTGTAAAATTTATTTACAATACTTTTAAATTATTGTTGATATTATAATTACAACATACAAATATTTATTACAATGTTAGGCAAACATGATTGAATAAAATACAACATTTTGTAAAAGTTGTATAAACTTTTTTACAATATTTGTACAATGTTGTATAAAATATATGTACAATGTTTACTGAACGTAGTAGATATTGTTTTTACCACAGTTGCATAATGTTGTTGAAATTATATTTACAACATGTGCAATTTGTTTTAAAAGTATTGTTTACAATATATAAAAAATGTCGTAGAAAAGTTTTGGTCAGATTTTAGAAATTTTAACAATGTTTATAAACTGTTATGAGAAGAACTTCTACAACATTTTTACAATGTTCAAATGAACATTGTGGAAGATATCCCCCCTTTTACAACCCTGGATATAACGACCTTCTATTGAACGTCGTAAAAGACTTTTACAACATTTTTTCAATGTTGTAAAAAGGGTTTTTTCTTGTAGTGATGGAGACTGTCCTACCTTCTATGGGACACATGAGGGTGACCTTCAGGAACCTGAGGAGCATCTAGCTCAGTAGAGGGTGCCTAGTCTAGTCTAGTGTTTATAGTTTTCATTTTGTATCGGATTGTTTTGATTGTTAGTCGTGACTTAGTTTATTTCAGGTCTTGTACTTATTTGTGTTGGACATCTACTTTGTGTGGTGTGATAACTCTATTTATATTCAGTTCCTTCCTTTCATCTGATTCCATATCATGCTCTATCTTTTCTAGACTTGTGTTTGAGATATAGAGTTGAGATGTTATGTTATACCTTCGTGCGGAGATGACAGGTTTATATATCTTGTTGTTAGATGTTAGATGTTATAAATGACCTATACAGCGTTCTACAACCGCCGACACTGCGCGTAGGCTGGACGTACCCACGTTCTCGTGCCCCTAATCAGGGTGCGGGTCGTGACACGATAGTCAAGCTGCAATAAGTATACCCAACAATCCAGTTCAGCACGACAGAATGAAGCACATTGAGATCGGTCGATTCTTCATCAAGGAGAAGCTGGAACAAGGGATACTGAAGATTGACCATGTTCGCTCAGAAAACAAGTTTTAGACTGTCTGACTAAAGGTCTTAGTTCATTGAGTCTGTCAAATCTGTGAACAAGAT